>CM033474.1:33959320-33995025 GCA_019447015.1 Hymenochirus boettgeri
CAAAAAATAATAAAAAAAAAAAAAATCTAATATATATTTATATTCATAGGAGATTGCATTGTGTATTTAGGAGCTACCAATGAGGTGGGGGTTAGGATATTACATATAGGAAGGGTATATGTATACTACCTCACTATTACCATTAAATGACCATAAAATAAGTATTAAAGTGATAGCACTGACTTATATTAGGTACAAGACAAAATACATACTTACTTACAGAGCTGAGATTCCTATTTCAATATGGTATAGCCAAAATGGCAGGTAAACCACACCCTGGGTCCGCTCCAAGTGAATACTGAAAGGAAGTGTAATCCAAAAAAAGTTTCTGTGTATGTGTATTGTAATGGACATATACACCAAGGCTCCTTATATACAACCGCCAGCCTGCAGGTGGTATCAGTCAGTAATAAAAGACAAGATATCCTGCTCTCTAGGGCTAGGAGGAGAGAAAGTGAAAGAGTAGATGTGGGTGTGGGACTGATCTGTTTGGAGTGATATCGAATGCAACACAAGATCCTGTGTATAACATCTCTGTATACCACCTGTTGAGAGGACAGATATTGGACAGACAAGTTACCTTATTGGATACAAATTCTGAGGCAACAGATAAGTGTGACACCAACTTCGAAGGACAACACAATATACAGGCATGGTCAATACTTAAAGTGGTGCACCATAGACAGTGGACTATTCCATTACTGCACCATGTTATGTGGGTTAAATAACTACAGTAGAAACAAACTTGTTAATGAACATCACATGGTTTAGTTATCTTTATTACCAGTGGATCTTACAATTGGACTCTGCGTGGTAAAATAAATGGCTGTAAAATATACCGATGTGCTTAATTTCCTGCTGCTAATGGGTAAATGAGAAGCAGTAAAACAAAGATGAATGTTCTTTGCAAGATCCTTTGCTCAGAGGCAGAGAAGTAAAGCTTTCACTTGGAACAAAAGGAGGTTATACAAACAGGGAGAGCAGCTGGTCTGAATCACAGCGGAAAATATATGCTGTCCAGCTAATCCAGTATGAAAATATTATGATAACAAAGTGCTCAATAAGACAGGATTAATAATAGGAATGTTAATGATATGCCGGGTCAATGGGTGGCTAGTCCTCTTCCCAAATCATCCTTTATGAAATGAGCGTTGGCTGAGATCTGATGAAGACTCTAATAATTACAAGTTAGAAGAATGGCTATGCTGGTGGGAGGAAACCTTAAGTCGGATGTACAAGGTGACTTTCACAACTGCTTTATCTTGGAGCCTGGAACTTATTCCTAACTCTATAAGTTAACGTTTTGGAATGTTGGTTCCGTTTGGGGGGTTTAAGTAAGCCGGATGTAAAATAAAGTGCTTAATATTTATATACTCAGATAGACACATAGGCTAATAGTCCGTAGTCAGATTGCAACCTATGGTAATTGCATTGGAATTCTATTTTAAAAACTATCTTTTAAAAACTGATGTTCAACCAGAGATTTAATTATGACTGTATTATGTAATTTTAATCTCTTTGCTGATCTGTGTATATTTCTGCTTCCCTTCAGCACACTCAGTCCAGATGTTGATCCGTCACTCGCTTTTCAAAGGGAAGGTTTTGCCCGCCAAAGCATGTCGGAGAAACGCACTAAGCAGTTTGGAGACGCCAGTCAAATGGATTTTGTTAAAACCCGAAAATCAAAAAGCATGGACCTAGGTACAAGAACCTGTATGTTTGTCAAATAGCGGTAAAATTCCCCAAATCAAGGTCAATCAGTTAAAGCAGACATGTTCCACTCTCTCCTTACGTTTAATTTTTATTCCCTGTATGTTGTGTTGTTTTTTAATTCAATAAAATTGTATTTTAGCGGGTTTTTTGGGGGTTGGCAGGCTTAATATTAATCTTAATAATGAATCTAAAATAGACAAGGTGGCCATGCAGGCACTAGCACTGTCGCAGATTTTGGGCAATTATTGGTGGGTGTATGAAAATATCCCAGTAAAAGTTTCTAAATGCTCACTTGCCACCATCATGAAAATAGATTAAAGGCTATGTCCACCCACAAATATATTTTTTTATATAAGTTTCCCCAAGGGCTCCCAGCCCCAACCGCTATACTTGTATCTTCAGAAAGTCCCCCAAACTCTACTTACCTCCCCTCTTTCCTCCGCCGCGCTCCCGGCCCTCTGCTTGCAAGGAAATGCAAGCAGAGGGGCGGGACCGGCAGCCGCGTCTGTGATTGGCTGAGCGGCAGCCAATCACAGACGCGGCTGCCGGCAAGCTCACTTCACCGGAGGAAAGAGGAGAGGTAAGTAAGAGTTTGGGGAGCTTTCTGAAGATACAAATATTGCGGTTGGGGCTGGGACATGGGGGAATACTGCACTGAAGGGGTTTTTATGGTAGGGGAGGGATAGTGAACGGGAGGAGAGGGAGGGGAGGGAGGGGGGAGAAGGTCTGCAGTACGCAGGGGCAAAAAATCTACCTGAGGCCAGCTAGCAGCAGTGTCCTATATGGACCTGCTAGCCTCCTGGTGGGCAGTTTTGGGACTTTGGGGGGGACTACAGGAGAACCCTATGGAGTTGGGATGTGAGGATAGGATTAAACTCACTACATGATGGGGCCATTAGTTGGGGGATTATAGTTTTGGGGGTGGACATGCCCTTTAATAGATCCACTACCAACTTAAAATTCTTTAAAAAGAGGTACAAAATTTTGCTTATGTTCTAAATTTGCAGTAACCAATCTGATATACCAAATGTTTTCTGTAGTAAACCAAAAACATGGTTGTTTTTTTTTTTTTTTGTTTTTTTTTCAGAGCAAGCAATGTACAAAAATGGGCATAAGTATTTCTATGAGTAAAGCATATGTTTGTACTAGAAGTAGTTTTTTTTTCTCTGACTTGTTGCCCTGAATGTGCTATATATGCAGTTTGCTTGTGAAGGTTCTCATTCATCAGTCATGGTATATCTGTAATATTCATTCATCCAGGTCATGGTATATCTGTTGTATTCAGTTAGATCACCCAGACTTAAAGTTTAGTTCTTGAAGACGTTTTGCTTGTCATCTGACTCATTCTGAATTGAGAAAGCCAGTCGGATGACTAGCGAAACGTCTTCAAGAACTGAACTTTAAGTCCAGTTGATCTAACTGAATACAACAGATCTATATGTGCAGTTATTAAATGTAAAACTGTCCAAATCAGGAATAGGCAACCAGTAGTCCTCCAAACTCCCAGATTGCCACTGATACGATTAATTCCTATTCTTTCTTACCTGTGGGATGAGATTAAAGATCTGATAAGAGAGCTCCCTCTGGGTTACACGCAATGGCGTTTTATAGTATAATTGATAGATTTCTCCGTTAAGCTTGGTACACTTATAATTGACAATTCCTAGCAGTTGTGTTTTTTTGTACAAACAATTGTGCATTTCAGTCGTCACATGTTATGGACGGATCCCAGTGCTCGAGTCTGGCATGTGTACCCAGCTTATTTCTGGAAAAATGTTTTTTAACCTGAGATAAATGGATGCTTGTTGGTTCAACTGTTACAGTAGAAATGCCAGACTTTCTTTTTTTTTAGCCAAAAGATTTGTAAGCCTTCCACCATGTCAAGTTTTATGATTTTTAACTTCCTATCACATAGGTATTTAAACATTTCTTAAGGTGCTGTTAGACTATGTAGGTAAGAGTATAAGATCTGATACACCTGATACTGTAGGTCTTGTAGTGGGAGTGATAGTATAAGGTGCTGTATAGCTATGTAGGTAAGAGTATAAGATCTGATACACCTGATACTGTAGGTCTGTATGGGAGTGATAGTATAAGGTGCTGTATAGCTATGTAGGTAAGAGTATAAGATCTGATACACCTGATACTGTAGGTCTGTTATGGGAGTGATAGTATAGGTGCTGTATAGCTAGTAGGTAAGAGTATAAGATCTGATACACCTGATACTGTAGGTTGTATGGGAGTGAATAGTATTAAGTGGTGTAAGCTATGTGAGGTAAGAGTATAGATCTGATACACCTGATACTGTAGGTCTGTATGGGAGTGATAGTATAAGGTGCTGTATAGCTATGTAGGTAAGAAGTATAAGATATGATACAACTGTTACGTAGGTCTGTATGGGAGTGATAGTATAAGGTGCTGTATAGCTATGTAGGTAGAGTATAAGATCTGATACACCTGATACTGTAGGTCTGTATGGGAGTAGTGATAGTCTATAAGGTGGTATAGCTATGTAGGTAAGAGTATAAGATTCTGATACACCTGTTACTGTAGGTCTGTATGGGAGTGAAGTATAAGGTGCTGTATAGCTATGTAGGTAAGAGATAAGTTCTGATTACCACCTGATACTGTAGGTCTGTATGGGGGGAGTGATAGTATAAGGTGCTGTATAGCTATGTAGGTAAGAGTAGAGATATGATACACCTGATATGTAGGTCTGTATGGAGTGATAGTATAAGGTGCTTGTATGCTATGTAGGTAAGAGTATAAGATGATACACCTGATACTGTAGGTCTGTAGGGAGTGATAGTATAAGGTGCTGTATAGCTATGTAGGAAGAGTATAAGTTACTGATTACAACCTGATGCGATAGGTCTGTTAGGGAGTGATAGTATAAGGTGTCTGTATAGTATGTAGGTAAGAGTATAAGATCTGATACACCTGAATACTGGGGTCTGTATGGAGTGATAGTATAAGGTGCTGTATAGCTATGTAGGTAAGAGTTATAAGATTGATACACCTGATACTGTAGGTCTGTATGGGAGTGATAGTTATAAGGTGCTGTATAGCTATGTAGGTAAGAGTATAAGATTGATACACTGATACTGTAGGTCTGTATGGGAGTGGATAGTATAGGTGCTGTATAGTCTATAGGTAAGATTAAGATTTGAGCACCTGATACTGTAGGTCTGTATGGGAGTGATAGTATAAGGTGCTGATAAGCTATGTAGGTAAGAGTATAAGATCTGATTAACCTGATACTGTAGGTCGTATGGGAGTGAGAGTGATAGTATAAGGTGCTGTATAGCTAGTAGGTAAGAGTATAAGATGATGACCTACCTGAATGTAGGTCTGATGGGGAGTGATAGTATAAGGTGCTGTTATAGCTATGTAGGGAAGAGTAAGATGCGAACCTGATACTGTAGGTCTGTATGGGAGAGTGTAGTATATGGTGCTGTATAGCTATATGTAGGTAAGAGTATAAGATCTGATACACCTGATACTGTAGGTCTGTAGGGAGAGTAAGTGATAGTATAAGGGCTGTATAGCTATGTAGGTAAGAGTATAAGATCTGATGCACCTGTACTGTAGGTCGGTATGGGAGTGATAGATAAGGTGCTGTATAGCTATGTAGGTAAGAGTATAAGATCTGATACACCTGATACTGAGGTCTGTATGGGAGTGATAGTATAAGGTGCTGTATAGCTATGTAGGTAGGTATAAGATCCGATACACCTGATACTGTAGGCTGTATGGGAGTGATAGTATAGGTGCTGTATAGCTATGTAGGTAAGAGTATAAGATCCGATACACCTTAACTGTAAGGTCTGTAGTGAGGATAGTATAAGTTGCTGTTAGCTATGTAGGTAAGAGTATAAGATCCGATACTGATACTGTAGGTCTGTAGGGAGTGATAGTATAAGGTGCTGTATAGCTATGTAGGTAAGAGTAAGATATGATACACCTGATTACTGTAGGTCGTATGGGAGTATAGTTAAGGTGCTGTATAGCTATGTAGGTAAGAGTATAAGATGATACACCTGATGCTGTAGGTCTGTATGGGGTGATAGGATAATTGTGCTTAGCGTATGTAGGTAAGAGTATAAGATCTGATACACCTGATACTGTAGGTCTGTATGGGAGTGATAGTATAAGGTGCTGTATAGCTATGTAGGTAAGAGTATAAATTCTGATACACCTGATACTGGGTTGTATGGGAGTGATAGTATAAGGTGCTGTTATAGGAGTAGGTAAGAGTATAAATTCTGATACACGTGATACTGTAGGTCTGTATGGGAGTGATAGTAAGTTGCTGTTTAGCTATGAGGTAAGAGTATAAGATCTGATACACCTGATACTGTAGGTCTGTATGGGAGTGATAGTATAAGGTGCTGTATAGCTATGTAGGTAAGAGTATAAGTTCTGATACACCTGATGCTGTAGGTCTGTATGGGAGTGATAGTATAAGGTGCTGTATAGCTATGTAGGTAAGAGTATAAATTCTGATACACGTGATACTGTAGGTCTGTATGGGAGTGATAGTATAAGTTGCTGTTTAGCTATGTAGGTAAGAGTATAAGATCTGATACACCTGATACTGTAGGTCTGTATGGGAGTGATAGTATAAGGTGCTGTATAGCTATGTAGGTAGAGTATAAATTCTGATACACCTGATACTGTAGGTCTGTATGGGAGTGATAGTATAAGGTGCTGTATAGCTATGTAGGTAAGAGTATAAATCTGATACACCTGATACTGTAGGTCGTAGTATGGGAGTGATAGTATAAGGTGATGTATAGCTATGTAGGTAAGGAGTATAAGTTCTGATACACCTGATCTGTAGGTCTGTATGGGAGTGATAGTATAAGGTGCTGTATAGCTATGTAGGTAAGAGTATAAGATATGATACACCTGATATGTAGGTCTGTATGGAGTGACAGTATAAGGTGCTGTTATAGCTATGTAGGTAAGAGTATAAGATCTGATACACCTGATACTGTAGGTCTGTATGGGAGTGATAGTAAAGTTCTTGTTTAGCTATATTCTGCAAAACTGGGGTCCCGTTGTTTATTCTTACAAAGCTCAGTTAAGAAGTGTGTAAATGAAGTGTCACTATTGGGAAACAAACAGGAAACACTGCAGGCCAGACACGTAGAGTGTTGTGTTTGTTCCATAAATGGCTCTACACATAATGAGCGGCAGGATGTATGGAAATAAATTAACTAAGGTGCCTTTCCCACACTCCACATCCATTGTCAGGTTATCAGAGTTACTATTTCTCTCTGTGAATATATTCAGTTATAAATAGCAATGGTGGTGGCTATGGAAACTTGTTTATCCTTAGAAGGCTTGTTCACCCTGGAATGAAATTATATGTAGGTAAATCACACCCCAGAAACCAAACTACAATAGTTAGCTGAAAGAGTTAGGACTAAAACTGTTCCGCAGCAAAATGACTCTCTCCCCTACCCTCTGCCTTTGTATCTATGTATAGTTTATTCATAAATAAGAAACTTTCAAAAGTTTCCACCTCCTCTTAAGATCTCTAAGCTTTTACAAGAGGACACAACAAGGGGAATAGCATTCACTGATGTGGCTGAGATGTCAACTGTTACACCCATGATTAACAGCTGCTAACTGGAGTTGATGGGCGAATCCTCCTGGGCAAAATTGGTTATAATTTTACGATAAACCCGTATCTGTTACGGACAATAATTTACGATAATGCCCGGATCCCAGACATTATCGTAAAATAATGAATCAGAAGTAGAGAGTTGCACTCCAAGAGAACTTACACTTGTTGTGAACCACACATCATACTGTGTTTAGGGGGCACAATCCTATTATTAATGTATGTGCAATGTAACTTCACTTGCCAGCTAGGTCAGAGGAATAGTTCTAGCAATATACATGAGCAGTGAGCTGGCCAAGATGCCACTCATCCCCAGCTGACGGCTCCTCGCCAGTCTACTGCCTCTGGACTCTCCTCCATCTCTAAAATAGTCAGGCATGCCTACAGGGGGCGAAGCTGTCAGGTGCAGATGTTCAGTATCTCTAAAAGAACGGAAGGGTTACACTCTTCCACCTCCATGGCAAATATAGATAATAATAAGCATGAGAATCTTTTCTAAAGAAATGATACAGGATTCATCTGATTGGATCAGCAGCCTCTTTATATTAATGTCATTCTAAGTTTTGGGGGGGAAGTGGTTTTGACATAGTTTCTGTTTTTATTATATCATTTGTAGATTTTTTTTGTGTGTGTTTTAAAAATCGGCTCCAATGTGTACAAATAATCAACACGAGACATAAACATTTCTATACAAACGACCAGAACCTTTACCGCCCGATGTTTCCAATTAGAAACATGAACCGTCAATGTGAGATCCAAGTTGGTCTCCGGTGAATAATTCAAGTTGCGTTTGTGTGTGTGTGTTTGTCTTCACCGATAAAAACATCTACTACATGAAATCGTATATGCCACTTTACATGCAGCTGGAGGGAGAAATCCTTCCCTTGAGTTTTCACCTGTGTTTCTCCAAATTATGCTAGAAAAATGAAACTTCTATAAAACTGAAACAGATATAAACCTGTTCCCATCCTGCTGAGAAGAGAATGTGTTCAGTTTAAATACCTGTATAGTGATGGCCTGGGTCACTCCAAGCTCCACCCCTGGTCTGCCCAATTCTGCCTGGACTGTCCAAGCCCTGCCCACACAAGTTGGAGTGTGACAGTGAGGACATTGGAAAGGTCCTTTTGGGGAAATGAATAGTGTTATCTGTGAAATGGAAGTATTGATGAAGGAACTCATGTATAGTTTCTGTATGTTTGGAACATTATGAAATGTTATTTATAAGAATTCTTTCACTGAATAAACAAGAATTTGTGATTGACAGGGTCCCAGTTTTTTGAGACTCCTACAGAATGCAGACATTTGACTTACATAACTGGTGCACTTGTCTCAACTGGTGTTTAGTTCATAGATACTCTGCTGGTGTCCTACTTCTCTCAGGGGTAATCTAGCGAGCGCTCTGCAGACTGATGGAGGTTTTTTGGAATCTGGTAGCTGTCGAGCAGGTCAGTATGATCGGCAGCTCAGATCCTGATAGGAATCTGTATTCATATCATTTGTTGTAATGTGTTAATAAATGAGTCCAGTCCCTGGTATGTGCATGATTTACACTAGACTGTGCTGCATTAACCATCTACAAGAAAATCACAGTTAAAAAATAAATTTGCAGTTACTTGTGGCACAATTTCTAATAATTGGCGTAGTAAACTTAATCTGTGAACTTTTACAGGACTGATAATAAAGTGATTATTACTGTTATTCTGTCTCCATTCTAATTTAATATGGACCAATCAGCCTACTTAGTTATAGTGAAGAACCTCATTGGGGCATTATCAGACAAATCAGGACCTCCCTTCCTTTCCTGCCGATGTGTCTACGAGAAAAAATGTCAGGCCAGCAAAGGATCCTAGCACACATGCTGTGTTCCCTTCCCTATAATTGTAGAGGCGGTCTAGCAGAATCTTGGGGTTTAGATACTAGTGGCCTCCAGGCACAATACATAAACACCTCCATTAATCAGCTCCTGCTCATCCCTAATGATATCCAACCTTTGGAGCTCCATATGTTGTACTACAAGTCTTAGTACCAACTGATTGTTAGAGGTCCCAGCCTGGCATTTCTGGATCCCACAGCTTATTAATTCTAGGTCAACCTATCAATGTATTATTAGGGTGTAAACTCGAATGGATATCTCATCTAATTAAAGTGGATGGGATAGACCTGTACGTATTCGTTTTTGTTATTTATCATGGATAACATGATTTTATCATAAACATTGCCTTGCCTACTGAGGTGGAATTATCAAACAGTTTGGGGACTCTATCCCTTTTAGGTACATTACAATGGATAGAGTCATCTCTTGAAAAGTATTTCTATGACATCAAAAGAAGTCGGGAAATGTTGTTGGAGAATGAATAAATATAATAAGATAGGGAGAGAATGGAGCCTTCTGGGTAATTTCCAGGCATTCCCTGGTCTCCCTCTATAGTTCAGGGAATGCTGGAATTTGTGCTTTCAAATATCTGGATGGCCGCACCTTGACGATCCCTTTACACAGAGCACTGAGGGTGCACTTGGAGGCAATAGGATAAATCTGGCATGGAAACCATCATTTCTAAATACTAACAAATGGTATTCACTGTGTAACACCTGGTTTTATGGCCTACAGGTGGCGCTTTCCCCTTTTTTGTTTTTTGGGGGGCCCTAGTGATTCCAGTTACTCGAAAATTCCTGGCAGGAATAGATGTAAAATTACAAATAATAAAAAATCTCCAACTAAAATAAAGTGGGTCCCGCATCTTACAAAACAAGGTAAGTGTCACCACCTAATTGGTTATAATTGTTAGTTACTCCATGACCACAAAACCAAAACACTGACAGTTGTAAAATATGGATGATGCTGGTTTATGTGATTTGAAATAGTAATGCTGCTCCTTATAAATAAGCCCTTTAGTGTATGGTTTTGTTTCCTTTCTTTGACTCAGTACGGTCATTTGGTTACAGTTGGTTATGGAACATTGATATGATATTGATATTCATATTTTGCAAAAGATTTTTTCAGACCAATGGTGGCCAATGGTGGCTAAGGATGCAAAATGCAATGTACAATCCTATTGGCCAATGGAGGGAAAAAAATTCAACTTGACTGACAGGAAAATTTATAGGCGATAATCCACACACAATCCAACAATCATCTGATTTTGCAAACACAATATCGTATGACCAGAACTTGCAGCTATGGCCAACATTAAGGGAGTAGAACAGTGGGGCCCAGCTTAGGCAATGATAAAAATGAAAGCGACACTTTTCTATGTTACAACCCACCCATTCTGGAGCTTCTCGCAGGCCTCTAAAAAATATGATCAAGCCACTAGGGGGCCGTATTATAAAGTCTCGGTATTAGTTATAGGCACAGTGTCAGTGGAAATTATCAATATGTGTTAAATTGTTAGTTTGTGTGATGCCTTCTAAGTTATTCTACATATTCTCCCCATTTTGAAAAATCAGTTGATTTCATACCCATTGCTGTTCATGCTCTGGACATTAGTGAGCTTCCATTTCAGGTTCTAATGGTCCTCTTCTTCCCAGGATGCACCACATCCTTGGAATGTTCCTAACAGTAATTTCTACTGATTGGCTGTTGGATGGTCAAAACATGCTCAGATCTCTACTGAGCAACTGAATCAACCCAGGTGCTGGGTCAAGGGCAATTCCATAACGGTCTCTACTAGGGGTCCTGCAAACAGGGAGTCAGTATTTCAGAAGCATTTATTTATAAACAGACACAATGCGAATTGGCAGATTAAAGTCATTGGGATGGAAAAATACTGCTTTTTTCTGAAAAGCACATGTATTTCCCCTTTAAGTACGATCACGGCCGTAAATGACGATCGTGTATCGTACATTATGACTGAACATTTGGTAATTACGAACATTCAGTCGTAGAATACCGTGCGGTAGTAAACTATGGGGATCGTAAATCTACGATTTCGTGATCGTAGATTTACGATCGGTACCGTTAACTACGATCAGAGATTAACGATTGTTAAACCGATAGGAAATTAACGATCGGTTTAACGATCATTAATGGCGCGGGTATCACTAAAAAGCAATACCACGCTTTATAAATATGGCCTTGGGAGCCGTGTGTGTTGAGCGCCCCCAGTGATAAAAGGACCCATAATGCTTACTATCTAGATTCTCCTTCCTGAGTCCAATGACCAAACTCCCACAGTTACTCATGTAGATCATTACGTTTCCCCACATCAGCCCAAACGGAGATTCAATAAAAGTCTTATCGTTAAAAATAATGCTAATTTTGCCCCCAACATCGTTCTTATTAACATTTGAAAGCTAACATCTGATTGGTTGGGGCAAAATTAGCACCATTTTAAACGATAAGAATAAAAGTTTACTCATTTTCTGAGAAAGCTGAATACATTTAAATAGTTTTTCTTGCTTTGGTCACAGAAAACGCTGAGCCAGCAGATCGGAATACAGAAGAGACACGTGTCTTTCACAGCTATGAGATCATCGTAGCTGGACCAAAGCTGTGACAATCATCGAGTTGATTAATCCTCTCAGCTGGGTTCTATTAGGGAGGATAATTCCGTATTATTGATGTTTATGTATAACACGCTAAGCACATTCTATAGCCCTGTATAAAACTAAGCCCATGAATGCAAACGAGGTTACAATAGAGTTGGCTCTGCTTCCGAGATTTTACAGAATAATTATTTCGCCACTGTAATCTATATCTCCCATCCTGATCGGGTTTATCTCTGATTTGCCCAGTAAGTGTTTTCTACCCCCGTCTCTCTTTACTTAGGAAATGACAAGGAAAAAGTCATTAAAACTCTCTGAAGTTTCTTTCCTCTTATACAATATTTGTGCCTCTTCGTTATGCTCTTGCCTGATTATCGTCAGTTTTATTCCAGTGACGCCTATCAGATGTTGTTTAGTGAAAGGTGCAGAGAAATGTAAATCTCTGGGTGAATATCTGGTTATAACCCACCCCTCCATGGATCCCAATGCGACCCAAATGTAAAAGTTACCCTCTATCTTATGTAGTAGCGCACTAATTATAACACTGAAGTCATCCCCAATGTCACACCCTTCCCCAAGATACGGGCTATCCATGCGAAACTGCGCTTTTAAAATACGGCCAAAAATGACATTCAGCACGGTCCTACAGTTAATCTATGGTTTTGTTGAGACTTGTTTGTCATTGGCTGGGACGTCTCTGGCACGTTTCTGGTGTGGGTATTGGTTTTGTTGGTCAGTTGAGGGTTTGGACATTCACACAAGAATTGGGACAGAGGGAGAAGCCCCTATAACAGGACTGTGTCGGACAAGCCAGGCATTTCAGAGGTTCAATAAATGATGAGCACCATTCATAGTAGAGATGCAAATGTACATTTAAAGAATTTGCAGGGTTATTCAATAAAAGTTCTTATCGTTTAAAATGGTGCTAATTTTGCCCCAACCAATCAGATTATATTTAACATTTTAAAGCTAACATCTGATTGGTTGGGGCAAAATTAGCACCATTTAAACAATAAGAACTTTTATTGCATAACCCGGTTTATTTTTAGGAACCTGTAGTAAAACTTAATAGACATTCTATAAATACTTTAACATGTTAAATTATAAGTCCTTTTAAAGTAACATGACCTTGTCCTTGAGTCTCATTTCACATAACCGGATTCTTCGTCCTCTCGGCCTGCACGATCTTCATGTTTAACTCAATGTATTTTAGACCTTGCACAGCGCAGAGTAAGGACAGCTCAGCACGAGGTCTCCAGGAAATGTGTCATATTCAGTTTTTTAAATTCAGGAGCTTGACAGCTTGTTGCTTCAGGGCAAATGTGATTGAGTAGCCCAGACCTGGTCCATGAAACTCTTTGTGACATTGCTTATGGTTTTTAAGACATTCCCTGATGGGAAGGCCCTTCTTGGCCTGAGGCATTGTGGGCACTTATCTTTTCTGAGAAGTGACAAAAAATTATTATTTATTTAGAATTTGCATCCATTGTAAGGGAGAAAGATTGACTTACGGCTTACAGATTTTGGACAATGTTTCTGTGCTCAAACTTGGGGGTGGGTGCTGTATAAATATGAAGAGACGTGCTCTTGTTTAATTAGCAATACACTTGAAAGAGCTTCTGTACAATATCAAGGAGATTTAATAAAAGTTCTATCATTTAAAATGGTGCTAATTTTGCCCCAACCAATCAAATCTATTTAACATTTGAAAGCTAACATAGATTGGTTGGGTCAAATTAGCACCATTTTAAATAAGAACTTTTATGAATAACCCGTATGTTCAGTGTACATTATTGTATCACATTCTGTAACAACAAAACTGATACATACTGTACCATATATTGTATCACATACTGTAACACAAACTGTATCACATACGTACCACATATTGTATCACATACTGTAACACCAACTGTATCACATACTGTACCACTATTGTATCACATACTGGTACACAAACTGTATCAAAAATGTACCACATTGTATCAATACTGTAACACAAACTGTATCACATACTGTACCATATATTGTATCACATACTGAACACAAACTGTATCACATACTGTAACCATTATTGTATACATACTGTAACACAAACTGTATCACATAGTGTACCACATATTGTATCACATACTGTAACACAAACTGTATCACATACTGTAACACAAACTGTATCACATAGTGTACCACATATTGTATCACATACTGTAACACAAACTGTATCAACATACGACCATATATGTATCACATACTGTAACACAAACTGTATCACATGAGTGTACCACATATTGTATCACAATACTGTAACACAAACTGTATCACATACTGTACCATATATTGTACACTACTGTAACACAAACTGTATCACATACTGTACCATTATTGTATCACATACTGTAACAAAACGTATCACATAGTGTACCACATATTGTATCACATACTGTACACACAACTGTAACACCAAACTTGTATCACATTACTGTACCATATATTGTATCACATACTGTAACACAAACTTATCACTATGTACCACATATGTATCACATACTGTAACACAAACTGTATCACATATTGAACCACAAACTGATTCCCATACTGTAGCACAAACTGTATCACATAGTGTACCACATTTGTACCACATATGTACCACTACTGTAACACATACTGTAACACAAACTGTATCACTAGTGCTTGTGAAGGTTCTCATTCATCCAGGTCATGGTATATCTGTTGTATTCAATTAGATCAACTGGACTTGAAGTTTAGTTCTTGAAGACGTTTCGCTAGTCATCCGACTGGCTTTCTCAATTCGAATGACTTGTATAAGAATCTGTGGCAATTATGTACCCTGGAAAGTTCCAATTAGCATATCACAGCCAAGTGTTAAGGGCGTGATTGGATAGTGGCTAAGAGGTGTTATAGGCACGCCCAGTGTAGGTGTCAAAACAGCATTGTACATGGCAGACAGTTGGTGTCGAACCCCCACCTCTATTTAGGCTTGGTTTCTTATTTTCACATAAATGGCCTCCTTAACACCTCTCTTGAACCAGTCACGTTCCTTTGCCATATGTTAACATTACAATCTTCCTTTGCCAATATGTTAACTACAAGGGTGTGCTTTCTCCTTAAGATGCAGGTACACGGCTGAGTCCTGACCGAGGAATTGGCTCTTCTGTGCTGGGCCATACGTTGATGCAGTTGCTATTTGGTCCCACATACAAATCAGAGCATTCTTCACTGCATGCACTGCGTATATGAGGTACAAAACAACAACTGGCTTTCTTGGACTGCTGGTAGAAGTTAAGGAAAATGGTAAACTGGAAGTAGAGGTTTACAGAAAACCAAACACACACAGATCAGTATTTGATGTTTGACTCCCACCACCCTTTAGATCACAAGCTGGTGGAATCAGAACCCTGCAGCCCAGAGCTGAGAACACAAGCACGTTTCTGGTGTGGGTATTGGTTTTGTTGGTCAGTTGAGGGTTTGGACATTCACACAAGAATTTGGGACAGAGGGAGAAGCCCTATAACAGGACTGTGTCGGACAAGCCAGGCATTTCAGAGGTTCATATAAATTGATGAGCACCATTCATAGTAGAGATGCAAATTGTACATTTAAAGAATTTGATTGTCTAAGTCGCCGGGGATGCTGAGAACTATAAAACTTATCAGGGAGATTCAATAAAAGTTCTAATTAGTTGGGGAAAATAAGCACCATTTTAACGATAAGAACTTTTATTGCATAACCCGGTTTATTTTTAGGAACCTGTGTAAACATAACAGACATTCCATAATACTTTAGCATGTTAAATTATAAGTCCTTTTAAAGTAACTGACCTTGTCCTTGAGTCTCATTTCACATAACCGGATTCTTCGTCCTCTCGGCCTGCACGATCTTCATGTTCATTAACTCAATGTATTTTAGACCTTGCACAGCGCAGAGTAGAAGGAAAGAAAAGAACACGAATACCTACAGTGAAGAGAGAAAAGCAAGACAGGAGAAGAACATGGTCATCCCATATGTAGCAGGGGTCTCCGAAGAGAAATTAAGAAGAATTTGCAAAAAAACACAGAATCCCTGTCTGCGCTTTAAACCGAACAACACACTGAGGCAGCAATTGGTACATCCGAAAGACCCAATACCGAAACACAAGAAAAGCGACATCATATACGCAGTGCAGTGCAGTGCAGTGAAGAATGCTCTGATTTGTATGTGGGGGGAGACCATCAGCAACTACATCAACGTATGGCCCAGCACAGAAGAGCCAATTCCTCAGGACTCAGCCGTTGTACCTGCATCTTAAGGATAAAGGACATACCTTTGAAGATTGTAATGTTAACATATTGGCAAAGGAACGTGACGGTTCAAGAGAGGTGTTAAGGAGGCCATTTATGTGAAAATAAAGAAACCAAGCCTAAATAGAGATGGGGGGTTCGACACCAACTGTCTGCCAGGACAATGCTATTTTGACACATACTCTGGGTGTTCCTATAACACCTCTAGCCACTATGCAATCACGCCCTTAACACCTGGCTGTGATATGCTAATTGGGACTTTCCAGGGTACATAATTGCCACAGATTCTGTAAAGTCATTCTGAATTGAGAAAGCCAGTCGGATGACTAGCGAAGAAACGTCGAAAAACTTCAAGTCCAGTTGATCTAATGAATACAAAAGATATACTGTACACATAGTGTACACATATTGTATCACATATGGTACCACATATGTATCACATACTGTACAACTATTGTACCACATACTGTAACACAAACTGTTCACATACTGTATCACAAACTGTTCACATACTGTAACACAAACTGTATACATAGTATACCACATATTGTATCACATACTGTAACACAAACTGTATCACATAGTGTACCACATATTGTACCACATACTGTGCCACTATTGTATCATACGTACCACATATTGTATACACTACTGTATCACATACTGAACACAAACTGGTCACAAACTGTATCACATAGTGTACCACATACTGTATCACATAGTGTACCACATATTATATCACATACTGTACCACATAATGTATCACATACTGTACCACCAAAGTACCACAAACTGTATCACACAGTGTACCACTATTGTATCACATTACTGTACCACATATTGTACCAACATATGTATCACATTTACGACCATACTGTACCACATATTGTACTACATACTGTATCACATACTGAAACACAACTTAACATAGTGTACCACATACGTATCACATACTGTACCACATATTGTATCACATACTGTACCACATATTGTATCACATACTGACCACATATGTATCACATACTGTACCACATATTGTACCACATACTGTACCACAAACTGTATCACAAGTAGTGTACCACATATTGTATCACATACTGTACCACATATTGTACCACATACTGTATCACATACTGTAGCACATATTGTACCACATACTATATCACATACTGTACCACAAACTTATCACAGAGTGTACCACATATTGTATCACATACTGTACCCAAATTGTATCACATGCTGTACCACATACTGTATCACATACTGTACCACAAACGGTATCACATAGTGTACCACATACAATACCATGTATTGTAGCACATATTTTATCACATACTGTACCACATACTATATCAAATACTGTGTGTACCACATATTGTATCAAATACTGTACCACATATTGTATCAAATACTGAACCACATATTGTATCAAATACTGTACCACATATTGTATCACAAACTGTACTATGAACTATACTTCATACTGTAATACATATATACTAATTGAATACAAAAGATATTCTGTATCACATAGCGTACCACATATTGTATCACATATGGTACCACATATTGTATCACATACTGTACCACATATTGTACCACATACTGTATCACATACTGTAACACAAACTGTATCACATACTGTAACACAAACTGTATCACATACTGTAACACAAACTGTATCACATAGTATACCACATATTGTATCACATACTGTAACACAAACTGGTATCACATAGTGTTACCACATATTGTACCACATACTGTGCCACATATTGTATCACATTACTGTACCACATATTGTACTACATACTGTATCACATTACGTGGAACACACAAGCTGGTCACAAAAACTGTATCCACATAATGTACCAATACTGTATCAATAGTGTACCACATATTACCAATGTCACACGATACTGTACCACATGATTGTATCACATACTGTACCACATACTGTACCACATACTGACCACAAAAGTATCACAAGTGTACCACATATTGTATCACATACTGTACCACATATTGATACCACATACTGTTATTGCACTCTTTGTCACATACTGTACCACATAGTACTACATACTGTACACTATGTAACCAAATGTATCAATAGGTACAAATACTGTATCACAATACTGTACCACTATTGTATCACATTACTTGTACACACACATTGTACCATACTGTACCACAAACTGTATCACATAGGTACTGCTTTAGGTTTAGACATTCCCTGATGGGAAGGCCCTTCTGGCCTGAGGCATTGTGGGCACTTATCTTTTCTGGAAGTAGACAAAAAAATTATTATTGTATTTAGAATTTGCATCCATTTGTAAGGGAGAAAGATTGACTTACGGCTTACAGATTTTGGACAATGTTTCTGTGCTCAACATTTGGGGGTGGGTGCTGTATAAATATGAAGAGACGTGCTCTTGTTTAATTAGCAATACACTTGAAAGAGCTTCTGTACAATATCAAGGAGATTTAATAAAAGTTCTATCATTTAAAATGGTGCTAATTTTGCCCCAACCAATCAAATCTTATTTAACATTTGAAAGCTAACATCTGATTGGTTGGGTCAAAATTAGCACCATTTAAATAAGAACTTATTGATAAAACCTGTATGTGTATCACATAGTGTACCACTTATTGTATCACATACTGTAACACAAACGTATCACATACTGTACCTTATTGTATACATATGTAACAAACTGATCACATACTGTACCACATATTGTATACATACTGTAACACAAACTGTATCACATACTGTACCACATATTGATCACATACTGTACACAAACTGTATCACAAGTGTACCACATTGTATCACATACTGTAACACAAACTGTATCATACTGTACCATATATTGTATCACATACTGTAACACAAACTGTATCACATACTGTACCATATATTGTATCACATATCTGTAACACAAACTGTATCACATAGTGTACACACTATTGTATCACATACGTAACACACAACTGTATCACATACTGTAACACAAAACTGTATCACATAGTGTACCACATATTGTATCACATACTGTAACACACAAACTGTATCACATACTGTACCATATATTGTATCACATACTGTAAACAAACTGTATCACATAGTGTACCACATATTGTATCACATACTGAAACACAAACTGTATCACATACTGTACCATATATTGTATCACATATGTAACACAAACTGTTATCACATACTGTACCATATATGTATCACATACTGTAACACAAACTGTATTCACATAGTGTACCACATATTGTATCACATACTGTCACACATACTGTAACACAACTGTACACTACTGTACAATATGTATCACATACTGTAACACAAACTTTATCACATATGTACCCATATTGTATCACATACTGTAACACAAACTGTATACATATTGAACCAAAACTGTATCACATACTGTAGCACAAACTGTATCAATAGTGTACCACTATGTACCACATATTGTACCACATACTGTAACACATACTGAACACAAACTGTATCACTAGTGCTGTGAAGGTTCTATTCATCCAGGTCATGGTATATCTGTTGTATTCAATTAGATCAACTGGACTTGAAGTTTAGTCTTGAAGACGTTTCGCTAGTCATCGACTGGCTTTCTCATTCAGAATGACTTGTATAAGAATCTGTGGCAATTATGTACCCTGGAAAGTTCCAATTAGCATATCACAGCCAAGTGTTAAGGGCGTGATGGATAGTGGCTAAGAGGTGTTATAGGAAAGCCCAGTGTAAGGTGTCAAAACAGCATTGTACATGGCAGACAGTTGGTGTCGAACCCCCACCTATTTAGGCTTGGTGTTTTTATTTTCACATAAATGGCCTCCTTAACACCTCTCTTGAACCAGTCACGTTCCTTTGCCAATATGTTACATTACAATCTTCCTTTGCCAATATGTTAACATTACAAGGTGTGTGCTTTCTCCTTAAGATGCAGGTACACGGCTGAGTCCTGACCCAGAGGAATTGGCTCTTCTGTGCTGGGGCCATACGTTGATGCAGTTGCTATTTGGTCCCACATACAAATCAGAGCATTCTTCACTGCACTGCACTGCGTATATGAGGTACAAAACAACAAACTGGCTTTCTTGGACTGCTTGGTAGAAGTTAAGGAAAATGGTAAACTGGAAGTAGAGGTTTACAGAAAACCAACACACACAGATCAGTATTTGATGTTTGACTCCCACCACCCTTTAGATCACAAGCTGGTGGAATCAGAACCTGCAGCCCAGAGCTGAGAACACAAGCACGTTTCTGGTGTGGGTATTGGTTTTGTTGGTCAGTTGAGGGTTTGGACATTCACACAAGAATTTGGGACAGAGGGAGAAGCCCCTATAACAGGACTGTGTCGGACAAGCCAGGCATTTCAGAGGTTCATATAAATTGAGAGCACCATTCATAGTAGAGATGCAAATTGTACATTTAAAGAATTTGATTGTCTAAGTCGCCGGGGATGCTAGAAATATAAAAACTCTATCAGGGAGATTCAATAAAAGTTCTAATTAGTTGGGGCAAATAAGCACCATTTTAAACGATAAGAACTTTTATTGCATAACCCGGTTTATTTTTAGGAACCTGTAGTAAACATAACAGACATTCCATAAATACTTTAGCATGTTAAATTATAAGTCCTTTTAAAGTACATGACCTTGTCCTTGAGTCTCATTTCACATAACCGGATTCTTCGTCCCTCGGCCTGCACGATCTCATGTCATTATTAACTCAATGTATTTTAGACCTTGCACAGCGCAGAGTAGAAGGAAAGAAAAGAACACGAATACCTACAGTGAAGGAGAAAAGCAAGACAGGAGAAAGAACATGGTCATCCCATATGTAGCAGGGGTCTCCGAGAAATTAAGAAGAATTTGCAAAAAACACAGAATCCTGTCTGCTTTAAACCGAACAACACACTGAGGCAGCAATTGGTACATCCGAAAGACCCAATACCGAAACACAAGAAAAGCGACATCATATACGCAGTGCAGTGCAGTGCAGTGAAGAATGCTCTGATTTGTAGTGGGGGAGACCAATCAGCAACTACATCAACGTATGGCCCAGCACAGAAGAGCCAATTCCTCAGGACTCAGCCGTTGTACCTGCATCTTAAGGATAAAGGACATACCTTTGAAGATTGTAATGTTAACATATTGGCAAAGGAACGTGACTGGTTCAAGAGAGGTGTTAAGGAGGCCATTTATGTGAAAATAAAGAAACCAAGCCTAAATAGAGATGGGGGGGTTCGACACCAACTGTCTGCCCTGTACAATGCATTTTGACACATTACTCTGGGTGTTCCTATAAACCTCTTAGCCACTATGCAATCACGCCCTTAACACTGGCTGTGATATGCAATTGGGACTTTCCAGGGTACATAATTGCACAGATTGATGTACAGTCATTCTGAATTGAGAAAGCCAGTCGGATGACTAGCGAAACGTCAAGAACTAAACTCAAGTCCAGTTGATCTAATTGAATACAAAAGATATACTGTATCACATAGTGTACACATATTGTATCACAATATGGTACCACATATTGTATCACCTACTGTACCACATATTGTACCACATACTGTAACACAAACTGTATCACCTACTGTATCACAAACTGTATCACATACTGTAACACAAACTGTATCACATAGTATACCACATATTGTATCACATACTGTAAACACAACTGTATCACATAGTGTACCACATATGTACCACATACTGTGCCACATATTGTATCACATACTGTACCAATATTGTACTACATACTGTATCACATACTGTAACACAAAATGTGTCACAAACTGTATACACTAGTGTACCACATACTGTATCACATAGTGTACCACATATTATATCACATAATGTACCACATAATGTATCACATACTGTACCACTACTGTACCACAAATGTATCACACAGTGTACCACATATTGATCACATACTGTACCACATATTGTACACAACTGTATCACATACGTACCATACTGTACCACATATGTACTACATACTGTATCACATACTGAACACAAAACTGATCACATAGTGTACACATACGTATCACATACTGTACCACATATTGTATCACATACTGTACCACATATTGTATCACATACTGTACCACATATTGTATCACATACTGTACCACATATTGTACCACATACTGTACCACAAACTGTATCACATAGTGTACCACATATTGTATCACATACTGTACCACATATTGTACCACATACTGTATCACATACTGTAGCACATATTGTACCACATACTATATCACATACTGTACCACAAACTTTATCACAGAGTGTACCACATATTGTATCACATACTGTACCACATATTGTATCACATGCTGTACCACATACTGTATCACATCGCTACACAAACGGTATACATAGTGGACCACATACAATACCAGTATTGTAGCACATATTTATCACATACTGTACCACATACTATATCAAATACTGTGGTGTACCACATATTGTATCAAATACTGTACCACATATTGTATCAAATACTGAACCACATATTGTATCAAATACTGTACCACATATTGAGTACACAAACTGTACTATGAACTATACTTCATACTGTAATACTATATACTAATTGATACAAAAGATATTCTGTATCACATAGCGTACCACATATTGTATCACACATATGGTACCACATATTGTATCACATACTGTACCACATATTGTACCACATACGGATCACATACTGTAACACAAACTGTATCACATACTGTAACACAAAACTGTATCACATACTGTAACACAAACTGTCACATAGTATACCAACATATTTGTATCACATACTTAACCACAAAACTGTATCACATACTGTACCACATATTGTATCACATACTGTACCACACATTGTAACCACATACTGTACCACAAAACTGTATCACATAGTGTACCACATATTGTATCACATACTGTACCACATATTGTACCACATACTGTATCACATACTGTAGCACATATTGTACCACATACTATATCACAATACTGTACCACAACTTTATCACAGAGTGTACCACATATTGTATCACAACGTACCACATATTGTATCACATGCTGTACCACATACTGTATCACATACTGTACCACAAACGGTATCACATAGTGTACCACATACAATACCAGTATTGTAGCACATATTTTATCACATACTGTACCACCTACTATATCAAATACGGTGTGTACCACAATATTGTATCAAATACTTGTACCACATATTGTATCAAATACTGAACCACATTATGTATCAAATACTGTACCACATATTGCAACACAAACTGTACTATGAACTATACTTCATACTGTAATACATATATACTAATTGAATACAAAAGATATTTGTATCACATAGCGTACCACATAATTTGGTATCACATATGGTACCACATATTGTATCACAACTGTACCACATATTGTACCACATACGTATCACATACTGTAACACAAACTGTATCACATACTGTAACACCAAACTGTATCACATACTGTAACACAAAACGTATCACAAGTATACCAACAATTGTATCACATACTGTAACACCAAACTGTATCACATAGTGTACCACATATTGTACCATACTGTGCCACATATTGTATCACATACTGTACCACATATTGTACTACATACTGTATCACATACTGTAACACAGCTGTGTCAAAACTGTTATCACATAATGTACCATACTGTATCAAATAGTGTACCACATATTATATCACATACTGTACCAACATATTGTATCACATACTGTACCACATAATGCTGTACCACATACTGTACCACAACACTGTATCACACAGTGGACCACATATTGTATCACATACTGTACCACATATTGTACCAAACATACTGATCACACTACTGCGTACCACATATTGTACTACATACTGGATTTTTTCCCACATACTGTACCACAAACTGTATCACATAGTGTACCACATATTGTATCACATACTGTACCACATATTGTACCACAGTGGTACACTATGTGATACAGTTTGTGTTACATTATGTGGTACAATGTGTGGTAAGTAAGGTGATACAAATTGTGGTACAGTATGTGATACATATGTGGTACACTATGTGATACAGTTTGTGTTACAGTATGGATACAGTATGTAGTACAATATGTGGTACAGTATGTGATACAGTATGTGGTACAATATGTGGTACAGTATGTGATACAATATGTGGTACACTGTGTGATACAGTTTGTGGTACAGTATGTGGTACAGTATGTGGTACAGTATGTGATACAATATGTGGTACAGTATGTGATATAATATGTGGTACACTATTTGATACAGTATGTGGTACATTATGTGATACAGTTTGTGACACAGCTTGTGTTACAGTATGTGATACAGTATGTAGTACAATATGTGGTACAGTATGTGATACAATATGTGGCACAGTATGTGGTACAATATGTGGTACACTATGTGATACAGTTTGTGTTACAGTATGTGATACAATATGTGGTATACTATGTGAACAGTTTGTGTTACAGTATGTGATACAGTTTGTGTTACAGTATGTGATACAGTTTTGTTACAGTATGTGATCCGTATGTGGTACAATATGTGGTACAGTATGTGATACAATATGTGGTACCATATGTATACAATATGTGGTACGCTATGTGATACAGAATATCTTTTGTATTCAATTAGTATATGTATTACAGTATGAAGTATAGTTCATAGTACAGTTTGTGTATCAATATGTGGTACAGTATTTGATACAATATGTGGTTCAGTATTTGATACAATATGTGGTACAGTATTTGATACAATATGTGGTACACCACAGTATTTGATATAGTATGTGGTACAGTATGTGATAAATATGTGCTACAATACTGGTATTGTATGTGGTCACTATGTATACCGTTTGTGTACGTATGTGATACAGTATGTGGTACAGCATGTGATACAATATGTGGTACAGTATGTGATACAATATGTGGTACACTCTGTGATAAAGTTTGTGGTACAGTATGTGATATAGTAGTGGTACAATATGTGCTACAGTATGATACAGTATGTGGTACAATATGTGGTACAGTATGTGATACAATATGTGGTACACTATGTGATACAGTTTTTTGTGGTACAGTATGTGGTACAATATGTGGTACAGTATGTGATACAATATGTGGTACAGTATGTGATACAATATGTGTACAGTATGTGATACAATATGTGGTACAGTATGTGATACAGTATGTGGTACACTATGTGATCAGTTTGTGTCAGTATGTGATACAGTATGTAGTACATATGTGGTACAGTATGGTACGTATGTGATACAGTTGTGTACAATATGTGGTACAGTATGTGATAATATGTGGTACACTGTGTGATACAGTTTGTGGTACAGTAGTGGTACAGTATGTGATACATTATGTGGTACAGTATGTGATATAATATGTGGTACACTATGTGATACAGTATGTGGTACACTAGTGTATACAGTTTGTGACACAGTTTGTGTTACAGTATGTGATACAGTATGTAGTACAATATGTGGTACAGTATGTGATACAATATGTGGCACAGTATGTGGTACAATATGTGGTACACTATGTGATACAGTTGTGTTTACAGTATGTGATACAATATGTGGTATACTATGTGATACAGTTTGTGTTACAGTATGTGATACAGTTTGTGATACAGTAGGTGATACAGTTTGTGTTACAGTATGTGGTACAATATTTGGTACAGTAGTGATACAATATGTGGTACCATATTGTGATACAATATGTGTACACTATGTGATCAGTATATCTTTTGTATTCAATTAGATCAACTGGACTTGAAGTTTAGTTCTTGACGTTTCGCTAGTCATCCGACTGGCTTTCTCAATTCAGAATGACTGTACACAATCTGTGGCAATTAGTACCCTGGAAAGTCCCAATTAGCATATCACAGCCAGGTGTTAAGGGCGTGATTGCATAGTGGCTAAGAGTGTTTATAGGAACACCCAGAGTAATGTGTCAAATGCATTGTACAGGGCAGACAGTTGGTGTCGAACCCCCCCATCTCTATTTAGGCTTGGTTTCTTTATTTTCACATAAATGGCCTCCTTAACACCTCTCTTGAACCAGTCACGTTCCTTTGCCAATATGTTAACATTACAATCTTCAAGGTATGTCCTTTATCCTTAAGATGCAGGTACAACGGCTGAGTCCTGAGGAATTGGCTCTTCTGTGCTGGGCCATACGTTGATGTAGTTGCTGATTGGTCTCCCCCACTACAAATCAGAGCATTCTTCACTGCACTGCACTGCACTGCGTATATGATGTCGCTTTTCTTGTGTTTCGGTATTGGGTCTTTCGGATGTACCAATTGCTGCCTCAGTGTGTTGTTCGGTTTAAAGCAGACAGGATTCTGTGTTTTTTGCAAATTCTTCTTAATTTCTCGGAGACCCCTGCTACATAGGGATGACCATGTTCTTTCTCCTGTCTTGCTTTTCTCCTTCACTGTAGGTATTCGTGTTCTTTTCTTTCCTTCTACTCTGCGCTGTGCAAGGTCTAAAATACATTGAGTTAATAATGAACATGAGATCGTGCAGGCCGAGAGGACGAAGAATCCGGTTATGTGAAATGAGACTCAAGGACAAGGTCAGTTACTTTAAAAGGACTTATAATTTAACATGCTAAAGTATTTATGGAATGTCTGTTATGTTTACTACAGGTTCCTAAAAATAAACCGGGTTATGCAATAAAAGTTCTTATCGTTAAAATGGTGCTTATTTGCCCCAACTAATTAGAACTTTTATTGAATCTCCCTGATAGAGTTTTTATATTTCTAGCATCCCCGGCGACTTAGACAATCAAATTCTTTAAATGTACAATTTGCATCTCTACTATGAATGGTGCTCTCAATTTATATGAACCTCTGAAATGCCTGGCTTGTCCGACACAGTCCTGTTATAGGGGCTTCTCCCTCTGTCCCAAATTCTTGTGTGAATGTCCAAACCCTCAACTGACCAACAAAACCAATACCCACACCAGAAACGTGCTTGTGTTCTCAGCTCTGGGCTGCAGGTTCGATTCCACCAGCTTGTGATCTAAAGGGTGGTGGGAGTCAAACATCAAATACTGATCTGTGTGTGTTGGTTTTCTGTAAACCTCTACTTCCAGTTTACCATTTTCCTTAACTTCTACCAAGCAGTCCAAGAAAGCCAGTTTGTTGTTTTGTACCTCATATACGCAGTGCAGTGCAGTGAAGAATGCTCTGATTTGTATGTGGGACCAAATAGCAACTGCATCAACGTATGGCCCCAGCACAGAAGAGCCATTCCTCTCGGGTCAGGACTCAGCCGTGTACCTGCATCTATAAGGAGAAAGCACACACCTTGTAATGTTAACATATTGGCAAAGGAAGATTGTAATGTTAACATATTGCAAAGGAACGTGACTGGTTCAAGAGAGGTGTTAAGGAGGCCATTTATGTGAAAATAAAAAACACCAAGCCTAATATAGGTGGGGGTTCGACACCAACTGTCTGCCATGTACAATGCTGTTTTGACACACTTACACTGGGCTTTCCTATACACCTCTTAGCCACTATCCATCACGCCCTTAACACTTGGCTGTGATATGCTAATTGGAACTTTCCAGGTACATAATTGCCACAGATTCTTATACAAGTCATTCTGAATGAGAAAGCCAGTCGGATGACTAGCGAAACGTCTTCAAGAACTAAACTTCAAGTCCAGTTGATCTAATTGAATACAACAGATATACCATGACCTGGATGAATGAGAACCTTCACAGCACTAGTGATACAGTTTGTGTTCAGTATGTGTTACAGTATGTGGTACAATATGTGGTACATATGTGGTACACTATTTGATACAGTTTGTGCTACAGTATGTGATACAGTTTTGGTTCAATATGTATACAGTTTGTGTTACAGTATGTGATACAATATGGGTACATATGTGATAAAGTTTGTGTTACAGTATGTGATACATATATGTACAGTAGTGATACAGTTGTGTTACAGTATGTTGACAGTATGTGATACATATGTGGTACACTATGTGAATACAGTTTGTGTTACAGTATGTGATACAATATATGGTACAGTATGTGATACAGTTTGTGTTACAGTATGTGATACAATATATGGTACAGTATGTGATACAGTTTGTGTTACAGTATGTGATACAATATGTGGTACACTATGTGATACAGTTTGTTTACAGTATGTGATACAATATATGGTACAGTATGTGATACAGTTTGTGTTACAGTATGTGATACAATATGTGGTACACTATGTGATACAGTTTGTGTTACAGTATGTGATACAGTTTGTGTTACAGTATGTGATACAATATGTGGTACACTATGTGATACAGTTTGTGTTACAGTATGTGATACAATATATGGTACAGTATGTGATACAGTTTGTGTTACAGTATGTGATACAATATATGGTACAGTATGATACAGTTTGTGTTACAGTATGTGATACAATGGTGGTACACTTGTGATACAGTTTGTGTACAGTATGTGATCCAATATGTGGTACAGTATGTGATACAGTTTGTGTTACAGTATGTATACAATATGTGGTACAGTATGTGATCAGTTTGTTACATATGTATACATAAGGTACAGTATGTGATACAGTTTGTGTTACAGTATGTGATACAATAAGTGGTACACTATGTGATACACATACAGGGTTATTCAATAAAAGTTCTTATTTAAAATGGTGCTAATTTTGACCCAACCAATCAGATGTTAGCTTTCAAATGTTAAATAAGATTTGATTGGTTGGGGCAAAATTAGCACCATTTTAAATGATAGAACTTTTATTAAATCTCCTTGATATTGTACAGAAGCTCTTTCAAGTGTATTGCTAATTAAACAAGAGCACGTCTCTTCATATTTATACAGCACCCACCCCCAAATGTTGAGCACAGAAACATTGTCCAAAATCTGTAAGCCGTAAGTCAATCTTTCTCCCTTACAAATGGATGCAAATTCTAAATACAATAATAATTTTTTTGTCTACTTCCAGAAAAGATATAGTGCCCACAATGCCTCAGGCCAGAAGGGCCTTCCCTCAGGGAATGTCTAAAACCTAAAGCATGTTGTGAGAGAGATGCTAGCATGTGCATGTTCTGGTTGGGGATTTTGGGGTTTTTTTGCAACCACCTTTCTGAAATGTCCCTGTACACACCAACAGATAATACAACATATTTCATTACTGTATTGTCAGTTGAGTCCATAGGTGGCACCAGGCGAGATTTCATAGAGATAGACATGTCGGTAATAACAGATATTCTATCAGAATGATGGGAACGACATTTCATAAACATACAGGGAATTGCAGAAATATTCATTAAAAAGGACAATTGGATTGTGAATATAGAATTCTCTCCTCCAAGGTTAATGTAACATAGGAGATAATTGATATTGCAATCTCACATTAATTTCATATGTAATGTCTACACATTCCATTGCTTCTACAGTATATGGCAATGTCTTGCTCATCCTCTGTAGTTATTGTACATTGGTATAAAATATACAAGAACAATGTCAATATTATGTACATTTTTTTTATGTAACTACACTTGCAGGGAGATTCACCCAGAGAAAAGCATCGGGTGAATCTTCGTATGGGACTTACTAGAGGCTGCAGGTCTGGGGAATCTCCGTATAGGACTTACCAGAGTATGCCCAGCTCTGGTGAATATCCTGTATGGGACTTACCAGAGGCTCCCGGCTCTGGGTGAATCTCCTGTATGGGACTACCAGAGTTGCCCGGCTCTGGGGTGAATCTCGTATGGGACTTACCAGAGGCGCCCGGCTTCTGGGTGAATCTCCTGTATGGGACTTACCAGAGGCTGCCGGCTCTGGGTGAATCTCCTGTATGGGACTTAACACAGTCGCCCGGCTCTGGGTGTGAATCTCCTGTATGGGACTTACCAGTGGCGGCCGGCTCTGGGCAAATCTCCTGTATGGGATTACCAGAGGCTGCCCGGCTCTGGGCGAACTTCTGTATGGGATTTACCAGAGGCTGCCGGCTCTGGGTGAATTCCGTATGGGATTTACCAGAGGCTGCCCGGCTTGGTGAATCTCCTGTACCAGATTACCAGAGGGCTGCCGGCTTCTGGGGTGAATCTCCTGTATGGGGATTTACCAGAGGCTGTCCGTCTGGGTGAATTTCTCTGTATGGGACTTACCAGAGGCTGCCCGGCTTGGGTAAATCTCCTGTATGGGATTTACACAGAGGCTGCCAGCTCTGGGTGAATCTCACCCGCACTAAGTATTTTAATGGCAGCTATCTGCTGGTGATACTTCCATACGATCGGCTTGTGCAGCCTCGGTTCTTGCGCAGCAGCAAACGAGGCTTAAAGTCACGCTAACTGATTAAGATTGGTTAGCGTGACTTTAAGATGAGAAAGGAGCGGTGCGGTCACATTAGTGTGTTATTTGTGTAGGGGCCCAGGCAAGTAGGGCACCATGCAGATTTAGGGGGAAATTCAGGGATCAACTGTTACCATACCCCACTACTAATAAACTTTTCCTTCCACACCTAACATTTGGTGGAGATGCCAATCCATACTGCGCCTTATACTGTATACTCTGGACTTGTTCTCTTATACAAAATACTGTTGTCAACCCTGGCAACAATCCCTACATCGAGCACACACAACAACACCTAGCCAACTAGAGAAATAAAGGGAGATAATGTGAGATCTAGAGCGGAGTGGGGGAGCAGGAAGATGCTGATATTGGTGATATTGGTGTTGATATTAATGCTAATGATGGCAAGGATGATATAGCCATTACAAACGCCAAAGATATAACCTGAGATTATAAGGTGTTATTGAAGACTGAATCATAATATAAAATTAAGATAATACAGACAAGCCTTACAGCTATATAACACGGAGCATAGTAAGCTCTTGGGGGCAGCTCTTTGGTGCTATATAAATTAACAATAATAAATACTTATTTCCCTTTCCCCCAACTTCATAGATAATAAATGTGATATCACCAGCTACAAAGGACGGATGGTCTTGAAGGTTATGCATCTGTAGAGTTCTAGATCCCCATTATATAAATTTATCACCTATTATCTAGTAGCCCTAGCTGTGGGGCCCAAAAAACACAAGGGCACCAGGTAGATTTCATTTCAGTAAAGTAGAAGTTTGTGGATTCAGGTCCCAACAGAGACCTCGATGCATCTTCCAGGTTAGTGGTTAAAAACAATAGTTCATATACTGTTTAATCCCTGTGAGAACTAAAGAGCTGTTAGTTATTTCCAGGGTTGAGTAAACCTAGCTGGCCATGTCAGTATTATTGTTCTATATTACTTGGTAAAGTAAAATGATCCCTAAATACAAAGCATGGGCGACTTAGAGGTTCTGTAATGATGAAACCTGTCCTTGCAATAAGGGGCCCAGGCAGAGAATATGGGCAGCTCCGTAATGAAGGAATTAGACGTTTCCCAGCAGGTCACACATCTTGTGAATAAAGACATTTAGCTGTTTGATAGCCATCGTTCACTTGGGACAAACCTTCCACTTTGATCTTGGCACAAAGCCTGAGAGTACAGCAGTGGACCTAGCAACTATTTGCTAAGAATTAAGACTTGCCATGATCCCACCAGGTCATGTTTGTATTTCACATTCAGTTTGGTGTCTTGCTGCCAATTGCTGGCAATGCTGCAGAATTGGGCAATTCTTCCTGTGTCATGTGGACAATGAAGATCCCAGAATTCCGTTCGCCCAACGTGGGAACACAAACCAGCCAGCGAGTATCATTAACTCGAACCAATTATCCCTGTCTTAGGGCCCCACGCTTCAGATGAGGAGAGCCTTGGTTTACGAGATTAGTGTGTAAAGCGAGATTGACATATAAATGGGAAATTACCTCCGCTAGCAGTTCAAAATTATTAACCGTTTTCTATTTAAAAAGAAATAAACGGTGAAGAAGCCCCCTGACAATATTAAAAAAAATGGCCTCATTGATTTTTTGTCATAGGAAGCAAATCTTATGCAGCCAATCTTGTAGATGGCTGCATGGGGTGCAGCCAATAGAAGCTCCGTCAAATGTCTTGTACCATCTATTTTGAGCAGAGTTCAGCTTGAAATCTACTTTAAGAAGTTGCAGCAGTGGAAGGATTGATTCCCAATATGGAGTTGGTCAAATCAAATGAATGCATTTTCAACCCTGCAGGAAGATGCTCTGAACTCACAGTAAACTGGGTCCTGTGCTCCTGAAAAGGTGATTCCTACACAAATGGGCACATTCATAAAGGTGTGTAACTACGCAGTGTACAGCACCGACGTGTATTTTTCCACTGTACCATAAAATAATAGCCCCATAGTAAACTGCGCAGTGAAATATCTTGCTGTAGGTGTACATTGTGAAACCGTCATAAACCCTCTGGTCTCTTTAAACCCTGGCACATAGAACTATCAGTGATGGACAGATTCCTAGTAAAGACTTTATGGCCACGTATAGAGAGACGCTAGCAGCTTTTTCGTCTTAAACCCCTGTGCGGTGATTGTACCAAGGGATATAGAAACACTTTGTAAACAGGCCCCATGGAACACTAGGGTTCAATGTAAACCCAACGGGTAGAATTTATATCTGAAAACAAAGTAATCAGCAGCTTCATAGACAGAGACTAAAACCAATACAATGTTTTACATTTACCCAGGGTTAGTGATGTGTAGGACTGTCCCCTCATCTCACCTGATTTTACTTTCTTCTTACAAAGCCCTGAACATATCCCATATTCTGCAGCACTTTTCTATGAGTTTGTCAATGGACAGCAAGTCCTGAAAGGATCTCCCACACCGATCGTACAGTGTAGCATTACAATGAAACACATTGGTTGTATAAATAATATATTTATCATCTCCTGACTTCCACTCTCCTTTATTTAAAGGGCATGTCCAACCCCAAAACTACAATTTAACCCACCTGGCACCACTGTGTAGTGTATAAAATCTTACTTACATTCCTGCTCCAAATGGTTCTCCTGTAATGTCCTCCAAAGTCCAAAAAAAGTGACACACCAAGAGCTGGCCAAGTCCCATTCGTCTGTCTCCTTCTGGAAGAAGAATTGCACATGCTCAGTGCAGCATTCCCCCCGCCCTTCTTCCCTCCCCTAGTGTAAAACCTGTAGTGTAGGGCTCCCTCCCCCAACCGCCATAGTTATTTGCAGAATAACTCTCCCGATCTCTACTTACATGCCTGTTTCCCCGACGTTCAGTACAGCCAGAAGCTGCGTCCGTGATTGATGCCTCTCAGGCAATCATGGACGTGGCTGCGGTCCGGCCCCTGCTCGCAGTTTTATGCAAGTAGAGGGCCGGGACTGAACGTCGGGGGAAAACAGGTAATGTAAGTGAGATTTGGTGAGTTTTGCTGCAAATAACTAGGCTGTTGGGGTTGGGAGCCCTACATACAGAAAAAGTTAAAAAAACGGATGGACATGCCCTTTAAAGCAGTTGAAATATCTTTTAATATTAAGTGGCAATGTAATCAATATGTGATACAATATGTGTACAGTATGAAGTATAGTTCATAGTACAGTTTGTGATACAATATGTGGTACAGTATTTGATACAATAGTGGTCAGTATTTGATACAATAGTGGTACAGTATTTGATACAATATGTGGTACACACAGTATTGATATAGTATGTGGTACAGTATGTGATAAAATATGTGCTACAATACATGGTATTGTATGTGTACACTATGTGATACAGTTTGTGGTACAGTATCTGATACAGTATGTGGTACAATATGTGGTACAGCATGTGATACAATATGTGGTACAGTATGTGATACAATATGTGGTACACTCTGTGATAAGGTTTGTGGTACAGTATGTGATATAGTATGTGGTACAATATGTGCTACAGTATGTGGTACAATATGTGGTACAGTATGTGATACAATATGTGGTACACTATGTGATACAGTTTGTGGTACAGTATGTGGTACAATGTGTGGTACAGTATGTGATACAATATGTGGTTCAGTATGTGATACAGTATGTGGTACACTATGTGATACAGTTTGTGTTACAGTATGTGATACAGTATGTAGTACAATATGTGGTACAGTATGTGATACAGTATGTGGTACAATATGTGGTACAGTATGTGATACAATATGTGGTACACTGTGTGATACAGTTTGTGGTACAGTATGTGGTACAGTATGTGGTACAGTATGTGATACAATATGTGGTACAGTATGTGATATAATATGGGGTACACTATTTGATACAGTATGTGGTACATTATGTGATACAGTTTGTGACACAGCTTGTGTTACAGTATGTGATACAGTATGTAGTACAATATGTGGTACAGTATGTGATACAATATGTGGCACAGTATGTGGTACAGTTGGTGTACACTGTGATACAGTTTGTGTTACGTATGTGATACAATATGTGGTTATACTATGTGATACAGTTTGTGTTACAGTATGTGATACTGTAGTAGGTGATACAGTTGTGTTACAGTATGTGATACAGTATGTGGATACATATGTGGTACAAGTATGTGATACAATATGTGGGACCATATGTGATACAATATGTGGTACGCTATGTGATACAGAATATCTTTTGTATTCAATTAGTATATAGTATTACAGTTGAAGTATAGTTCATAGTACAGTTTGTGATACAATATGTGACGATGTGTACAATAGGTGGTCAGTATTGGACAAATATTGGTACAGTATTTGACAAGTATGTAACAACAGTATTTGATATAGATGTGGTACAGTTGTGAAAATATGTGCTACAATACATGGTATTGTATGTGGTACACTATGTGATACCGTTTGTGGTACAGTATGTGATACAGTATGTGGTACAGCATGTGATACAATATGTGGTACAGTATGTGATACAATATGTGGTAAACTCTGTGATAAAGTTTGTGGTACAGTATGTGATATAGTATGTGGGGGGATACAATATGTGCGACAATGTTGATTACAGTATGTGGACAGATGTGGTTACAGTATGTGATACAATATGTGGTTACAACTATGTGATACAGTTTGGGGTTACAGTATGTGTTTACAATATGTGGTACCAGATGTGATACAATATGTGTACAGTATGTGTACAATATGTGGTTACACAGTATGTGATAAAAGTAGTTGTGGTACAGTATGTGATACAGTATGTGGGTACACGTATGTTGATACAGTTGTGACGATGTTGTGTACAGTATGGATTCAGTATGTAGTACAAATGTGGTGTATACAGTATGGTACAGTATTGTGAGTAAACAGTATGTGGTACAATATCGTGGTACAGTATGGATACATATGTGGTACACGGTGTGATACAGTTTGTGTGACAGTATGTGTACGGATTGTGGATACATTATGGGTACAGTATGTGATATAATATGTGGTACACTATGTTGCAATTACACAGTATGTGTACACCATGTGATACAGTTTGTGACACAGTTTGTGTTACAG